>PQWD01010218.1:0-28476 GCA_019425675.1 Leucinodes orbonalis
GAATGATAAAAATCAAAATGATTATTTTGTTATCTTAGCAACCAACTTCAGTAGCAAAAAGCATGGATAAATTATGAATCTGTGAGGAAAATTTCTCGGAAAAAATAACCGTTAACTCAACTAGACGCTTTATAATCCAATATTTCTATGCGCAAAAAGTCAGTCGGCTTACACTTCGCAAAGGTAAACGATCGAAGCAAAAACTGGTCACCTCTTTATAGTGAAGGAATTCTTCATGCCATATTCTTTGTATAATTGCCGACTTACCGTAAAGGAAGCGCAGCTAACAGGGATTAGCGGGAAATGTACAACCATTTATCTCAGTAATCTTGTGTAATCAAAATCAAAAGATAACATGGTTATATTGAATACTAGCTGCGCCCTGCGGTATTACCCGTGGTACGAGTATAAGATATTCTCCCGCAGTAAAACAACCTAAAACAAAGTGCACCACTCAAGCGACGCACAGCCCGGCCGTCGCGAAGAAAATTACTTTATTTTTTAAATAAATAGGGTTTTTTAGAAAATAACAGTAGCCTAAGTTTTTCCTTATTACATGAGCTACCTGCCAAGAATGTTCCGTCCAAATCGGTCCAGCCATTTCAGAGATTACCCGAACCTGAATTTCCCCTGCGAGACTTTGGCCCTCGCCATTCCCAATAATCCCGATTACCGCTGTTGACATAATTTCTCCACCAGCGACTTTAAACGTGGTACGAGTATAAGATATCTGCCGCAGTAAAACTAACCTAAAACAAGTGCACCACTCAAACGACGCACAGCCGGCCGACGCCGAATAAAATTACTTTATTTTCAAATAAATAGGTTTTTTAGAAAATCGCAGTAGCCTAAGTTTTTCCATAATACTTCAGCTACTTGCCAAAAATGTTCCGTTCAAATCGGTCCAGCCATTTCAAAGATTACCCGTACCCGTATTTCCCCTGCAAAACTTTGGCCCTCGCCATTCCCATCATCCCGATTACCGCTTTTGACATTCCTCCACCAGCGACTTTAACTAGGTGCTTTTTAGGATGGTCTCTCCACTGTTAGCCTCTGATGCCCTAATTTAACGAAACCGTACTATTACATTACTCTTCGTTTCGTACGTAAATAGATGCTTGTTGAAAACACTGATATAATGGTTGAAAGACAATGAGATGCCATATGAGAGCACATGACCGCGCGGATCAGAGAGACGCTGGCTGCTGAACCCGTGCAACAGCCACTGTAGCCGAAATCGGCTTGGAAATAATAATGGTTGAAAATAACATTGGATTTCAAATATTGAAATCATCCCAAGTAAGTCATTTATTATAGTATAGCAGCAAAAAAAATAATTAGCAGTAAAAATTATATTTTTCAATCATTATATTTTTGTACCGAAAAAGCTTTTATAAATTACATTCGTGCATGCTAATTTAATATTGGAAGATCACAAAGTGCAAAAGGCCGAAATGAATGAAACCTAACACTGAATAAAGTTAGAAAATAATTTAGAATGCTAGCCGTAATCGAATGTTTAAATTTAAAATATATTTACGCAGAAATTTTTAAAATGGTGTATTTTAACCTTAGATATATATAAAGAGGCGTCGGTGGCTCATGGTGTGGACTATTGCCCCTACCGGAGGGCTGAGTTCAAATCCCGCCACATACCAATGTGTTTTCGATTTTCGAAAATATATTACGTTATCCGACGGTCTTACGGTGAAAGGAAAACATCGTTGAGACCTGCGTACGCCTGCGAAGAGATTCAAAGGTTGTGCGTAAGTCGTCAGACAACCGCACTGGGCCCGCGTGGACAACTAAGGCCTATACGGGTTGGCTCGTGCCCCGGTGGGGACGTTTATTGAGCTGAGATGATTGAAACAATAGAACTAACTAAATGCACACAATCACGAAAATATCAACTAAAAATGTCCGAGCCGTTTGTCACATTGAAGAAGAAAAGAAAAGAAAGAAAAGAAAAGAAAGAAAGAAAAGAAAAGAAAAGAAAAGAAAGAAAAGAAAGAAAAGAAAAGAAAGTAAGAAAATATTTATTTTAGCAATATTTTACTTTAATAATTAAAATTATTCATTAAAGTTTTGACCTGACGAGTCATTAAAAAGTGGAAAAATGAATGCCGAGCATACTACTATGTCACATGACATGAATGTGCGACGTGATTATGAACGCAAATTGTGCCTAACTGACGTGATGGGCAGAGTTTTGGCGGACATGTTTTAAATGAAATTGTGCACTTTGATTGTTTTATTATGTTTTTTGCCATCTAAAACATCGCTTTGGCTAATATTGTTTGCAGAGATTCATGATTAATAAAAAGGGATATAAGAAGGAACCTCGCGCGCTATCATTGATTTGATGCTTTGAGAAATAACTATTAATATAAAATCTCATAAATTATTGCAGTCAATTTTATACTGAATTTATTTAGTATACCTTAACAAGTTGAAGGCACCTATTGATCGACGATTAAAGAAAAACAATAAAAGACAACCACTAAAGCAGAACGAACACCGGTGAAAGTATGGGAGAAACTATGTTTATCTTACCTATTAGGTGAAATTATAAATTGTCACAATTTAAAAGTTTCACAAGTTAACCACAACAGTGTTTGATAACCGGCAGTCTTTTGTTTTACTTTCAATCGAATGAAATATTAAAGCTAATGGATTTCTGATACATTATGTAACGTTTTCGAATTTTCGGAATTATATGTACGTTAATCCGACGCTCTTATGGTGAAGGAAAACATGAGGAAACCTACGGACGCCTGTGAAGGGATTCAAATGTTGTGCGTGAAGTCGGCCCATCCGCTATTGATCATCATCATTATATCAGCCAAATGAGTGGCTGATATAATGATGATGGTCCCATATTTTTTTTGATACTAAATTTTATCAATAAAAAATCGTCCGAACCGGCTAACGTGACCTTTCCAACCTTTCCAATCTTCTTTTTTTTAAACAATTATGTTTAGCCTGCAAATTCCAAACTGGAGCAATCGCACATAACATTTACTATGCTGTTTCTCCATATGATGCGAACCTACGACTACGCTCGGTGGGAAGGCCTATTTCCTGCAGTTTGACTTTATAGGCTGATGATGATATAAACGATACTCTAAACAGTAATGTTTTTTCAACCGCTTTGTATTAGATCTACTGAACACACACGTGTATGCTCGGTAAGTAGGTATCTGTACCAGTGAGAATTGTATCAATGTCTGTCAGATGGATAACAATGGCTCGATGGTAGATAACGGACTGTGTTGTTGTATGGGGACGCTACTAAATGGTTAGCGTTCCACTGAGTAGTTGTGGTATTGATAAAATCTTAAAAAATGTACCAAAACATGAAAATTAAGCTTTGAGGTAAGGCCGTCGTTAAAGTTTCGATAGATCTTTTGTTTTGTTTATTTAATACTAGGTGATAGAATCCGTACTGAATAATCTAGATAGGTCCCACCGTGGTGCCAGATATTGGCACTTTTGTGTTTCGCAACAATAAAGTCAATAAACAACTGCCAACAATGCCCTCGACGTAGCCCTTGGGCTTTTATAGGTTGATTACGTATTATCCACCGATATTCTTAGCTAAGAAAAAGCGGAGGTAACACATTGATGAGGAGTCAGACGCCGGCACTTACAATTTTAATATTAGGAATAAAAACAAACTTGTTGTTCCAGACTTAATTCTCAATTCTTTATTGCATACCACATGAAGTTAAAAGGTGTACATTTGTAATAACAGTTCACATGTGGACCCTGAAGGGCACAACAACAATACATTTTACTTTTAAAAACATTTACAAAATATGTTGTACATGCAAGATCAATAACACAAAATAAATTCACGAATATATTTAATGTATTTAATTAGTAGTAATTTCCAAGTGCATAAAAAATAGTATTTTTTATTGATTATACCTTTATGAGTAATCATTTAATCATATATTATAATCTATTATAAACAATCATTTAAATTCAGGTAATAAAAATACTTGTACTGATCGGATTGAACATTAATTGACTTACTTACTTGAGACTACATAAAGTTAGTAAATCTTTTATATGGAGATGTATAAAGATTTTAGAGCAAAATATTGTAGAGCGCATTATATCTACTCGTACATGCTTAAACCTAGAATAAAAAAAATATTCCTAAAAGGGTACTACAACTATTGACGATTTATTGTGATGAAAAACCATGACCTTATGCTGCTCAGCTATTTCAATGGTTATAAAATATTTGTGCTAATCATTGTTTATAGTAGACTACTATTCAGTTTTCTTGGGTGCTTCTTTTTCAACAGGCCAAACCACTGAAGCACTTTTTATTCAAGTATCCCAATTAATTTTTGTTTTTCTTTTTTATATTGTGTGTTTTTTGACGCTGATAATTGCGTTTTGTAAGCTTTATTTGAATAAATGGACTTTGACTTTTGTCTGATTAACCCTGGTGTTAATTTCATGAACACCTTACAGCCTTTGATTAGATCATGTAAAGACTGCCAAATGGAAAGAATGAAATGTGTATTTCCGTGGCAAAATAGGGAAATTTCCTTAAACATATAAACTTAAATCTAAAGACACAGAAAACGTATATCACTCAACATGAGCCAGCTTCACCAGTTTGAGGTCATTGAAATTCTTCGGCCACCAACGAGATAAGTCCATTCGATAAAAAATTAAGAAGCTGGGACTTATTCGATGGGCTTATATAAAAAGTATGATTATATTTGCGTGGCATCTACAATTATCAGATATGAACGAAGGCCTTACATGAATAGATTTAGTCGGTCTCGCTCAATACAAGGACGAAAAAAGCTTTACCATCCATAATGTTAAAGTTAAGACTCTGACCGAAGTTGGCTATTTTTGGGGAAAAAAATATAATCTTAAATTAAATTTTTATATCTCCCTGCAATGATAATTTGCTCGTATAATGCATGAAACATGAAGGTGATAACTTTGTTGGCATCTCTAAGATAAAGGATAACTCTAAGACCACGGACCAGCATCGACTGTCCCCAGCTGGTACTTAAACTAAGTTCCACTACTTTTTGTTGAACAATTTGTCGAATCGATATCAAGCATTGCAGTGTGACATATGTACAATATTCATGCACAAAGCATACGTCGATAACCATTCATGCATCACAAAGGAGCTTCCAACAATCGAGCTCAGGTGCCGAAACTTGAAATTCTATAACAGCTAGCGCTTACCTAGACCTCACTCGCTCTATTGGTAAATTATTTATGACGTCACTGGTATTGACAACTATTGGTAAAGCCCCCAGAGTTTAGCTAATTGCCAGCCACGTTAATTTCCGTTCTATGGATTATCCTAATTAGGTGGTGAGTGGATTGATCATATCAGTATGAAACAATTAATTTATTACAACCTTATTTGTCTGGATAATAATTATATTAAATTATGTCGTATATATAACCTACGTCCAATTCAATTTATATATTTTTAAAATATGTATCTAAATACAAACGTGTCAAATACGAGAGAGAACTCAAAATAAGCAATGATAATAGATAAGGGAATTGGTTTGTAATTCTTGATGACACATTAAGGGTGCGTTTGACAGGCAACGTGTAATCTTTATTGTCTCTAAGAAAAACGTGCTTGCGCTTTGCCGTTTTGACAATTGATTATTATTATCATCATCATTATCATCAGCCTATAACAGCTCACTGCAGAGGATCGGCCGCACAGCATAGCTATGGCTGGGAAGGTAAGGCCTTAGGCCGTAACCTGCCACGCCACCAATGCGGATTGGTGCGTGTTAACGACTACATCCCAAGATTATAATTGTAATTTACAAAAACATGGACTGATGAAATAAGGCTTTCCTTGTGACTTTTATCACTTCTTATGGTACGAAACGTAACCCGCGGCGATAGTCCAAGGTGTTATGGTGGGAGAGCAGAAGGCACGATGAGGTTTTGGTCTCAAGAATTTGCTGTCGTCAAACAAATTGGTCGTTCAGAAAAGAACAAAGAAATTTAAAACAAGTATATAACTATTTATTGTTTGCTAACACTTATTATTTTAATTTTAAAAAGGTTTACCATGTCATTAGTACCTACTATACAATCAAATGTATGCAATCACGATTACTGTTACTCCACTGCCTTCTTAAGGGCTAACGGGGCCTCGATAATAAAAACACCGACCTCCAAGCCGTCATTACGTAACAAATAAAAACGTATCATCTGATACTGGGCGCATTAGCAAAGACGTGACCGCTGCAAGAAAGGGAAATACAATTTGTCGACGCAAAACGTCGGCCGGTTACTGATTTAAACTGCAAAACGTAGAGAACATTAGTTTTTAAATTGCACCTGTAATGTTAAAAAATATGGAGAGGAATTACTTAAAAATTGAACAAGCAAAGGAATTCTTAATCTTTTTAGATTTATATACATATATATATATATATATATATATATATATATATATATAAAACCATTTAAATGCTATGAATTCAAGTGCACTTTTTATATAATTCTAGTGTACCAAAATGCCATTTAATGCAAACTTCTTTTTACAAGCTATCGTGCCAGGAAAAAATTAACATGTGCAATTAGCAGAATGTATCTACAATAATTTTATTAATATTTGATAGAGTTATACATGGAATTTCTTAATATTTATAGTTATAAAATAAAAATTATGACATATCAATAAAAAAGAAGTGTGTCTTGGTTGATAATGGGTGATGGGGATGATTATGGTATTTGCACCTGTAATATTAGTAATACAAATATTTTATTTAATATTCTATTGAATTAGAATATTAAGGTGGCAAGCGCATAATCGGCTCAATACGTGATCTGGTACATTAACATTTGCCAGACTGGTGCTTCCAAAATACATTGCCGGCCCTTTGATTTAAAATGCTATTTTTTCGCTTGAAGTACCAATTTTCATACATTACCAAGTTATGTTCAATAAGCTGATGATGATTGACCGAGTTATGTTTACCGTTACATTACCAACAAAACAGCAAAAAATGCGACGTTGCCAATCCGCATGCATACCTATTATTACCACATATCGTGAGACAAGCACATCCAAATAACAACTTGTCTAATATAAATCTGGCGCCCACAACATCCTCTCACTGATTAAATAATGCTAACCATTATTGTTACGGACGGCACGAGGTAGTTTCTCAGAATAATGCACCATAATTCGTATGCGATAACAGTTGGATAGGATGGTCGGCGCGTGTCGCGCGCGTGCGCCGCTTTCGTTGCAACACAGGGCTGACAGTGCTGACATAGAACCACGTAGTCTTACAATGAGATAAGATCACATTGTTCTATCAAATATAATTATAAGCAACAAAGCTTTTACCGTGTAGTAATAACAGATTAGCATTAGATCTGCAATTAAACTTCATCATCATCATAACAGTAATTTATCCACTGATGAACGAAGGCCTCCCCTAATGATTTCCATACGGGCCGGTCCTTAGTAGTCGACTCCATCTGCAACTCGCCACCTTAACCGGGTCATCCGTCAATCTGGTTGGGGGTCGACCTACGGCTGGGGGGGTTTGAATACAATCATCACCAATCCAACTCTTCCAGCGGGTGCCGTAGAAAACGGCTAAAGTATAAATGTTCAGCAGGTCCTTTCATTCGGCCTACCTTTTGTCGCGCCCTGCAGCGTGGAGATTATGGCAAAACCTGCCACTTACGTAGAAAACGCCCTAAGCCCGACTGCCAGAGGCTAAGTAAACTAAATCTGACAGATCATCTTATGTTAATTGGCATAAAACGTCCCATGTGATTGTGCTTGAGAAGCCAGCTTATACACTAAGGTTTCGGGTTAGGTCTACATTGTAAATTTGTATTCGTTTAAAAATTCCCAATACATTATTTCAAACATTCAGCCAGCTTATGCCGTAATAATGCGCGCCAGAGCCTCACACACCATCGCATGGCAATATTCAATGTATTTACCTACAAAGTTATGTGGCAACCCTAATTGAAACAATAGCTTGTATAACAGTCAAGTTAACACTTGCCAAAAATAATATCTACGTGTCTGAGAATGCTTACAATAATAGTCCACTACTTCAGTATAAGTTACGTGTCAATGACATCCTAACTGCACCGGCTGGCAAAAAGTAACCAGATTTTTTTTTACTCACAGCGCAATTTAGTCCCTAAACAAAACATTTTAGAAACGAGTTTATAAGATTTTAACCATTGGAACTGAACAACCGACAACTTTTAATATCAGTAACACCCAAAGTAAATACGGTTCATTTAACAAATATAATGTAAGTATCTATTTTTTATTCATTGACATTTACACAGCGCCACCTAGCCCCAAACTAAGCATAAACCTGTAATATAGGTACTAAACAACGGATAAACATACTCATACACTTTTTTTTTGTAAATTCATACATATCATACATAGAAAACACCCAAATCCTTACAAACAGACAATTGTTTGTGATGTCCGGCTTTGAATCCGGAACCCTTAGTGTAGTAGCTGACGTCTCTACCATTACACCAAATGGGTCGTCCTATAGTCGCACCTATATATTTAAATATATACAAACACTTTATGGCTTAATAGTTGTGTACATTTCAACCTATCCTTTTATGAAAATTCAAATAGAACCAATAGAAATTAAGTTAAGAAACAAAACACCCACTGTTACACTGCATAAAGAAATGGGCAAGGCCAATAAAGCGCACTAAATGTGCGTCGGTAGTCAATACTTACATATATAATTTATGATGCCATCATAATGCAAACCTTATTATTCCCAAACTTAGGTTGAAATCAGCCTGCGCCACAACGCCTTGACAATTTGCTCCACTCGAACACCCGTAGAGTTCCTCACGCCGGTAAAGTAGTTAAGCTAACACAATAAAATGTAACTCTAAATTAGCTCCTCGTTTTACAAGCAATAATTTAATAGGCTCTCACGAGGGGGTTAGTCACGCTTTAAATTTCAACTCGCGACAATTTGGTTACGTCACAACGTGCGGTATCCACCCTTCTTTATGATAACAAAAATAAGCTCAAGCTCCTTCAATGGGTGGACACGTTTCCCGTCAGAAATCAAGCACCGTAATCGAGTTCCCCATCATTGGCTTAGGAAAAGGCCCGGAGGAAATCACAATTGGGGGCATGGAATCACGTATTCAATAATACTGAGGATTATTTTATGTGTAAAGTTACTGACAAGAGCCGAAAGTTTAATAAATAAGTTTTTTACGGCAATTACCATTGCAGTAAAAAAAATATTTATTTTAACAGTAATTAACAGCTGTTAATAATTTGCTTTTTTAAGCATATTATCAAACATTTTTAAACCAAACGTTAAAATTGTTTCTCATACACCTACATTATTGAATAGTCTTTAGCAAACTATTTACAAAGGCCTAGACAAAGCAATTTTCCTTCAAGAATTCTTAAACAATTTTTATTGAAAACTAATTACGTGTTTTATTGTAATTGTTTGAAATCAGTCTACCTAAAAAACTCTCAAAATACTATCATGTATATTATCAAGAATTAAAATGTATAGGCGAAGGTGTAATTTACCATCATATGCTGAGCCATCTGCCCGTTTCCCCGTAGAGCATAAAAAATACTACATTTTACTTGGCTTACTACAGATTCGTGTTCGAGTATCGAATCGGACTCTTGAAGCCTAGAAACAGAGAAGCAAAACACGTATTGTTCAGTTGTATTTATTACAACAAAGGTTATATTTATAGCAGGCAGATTGCTGTTGAAGTCTATGTTTACTGGATTTTTAAAATAGTGGCTAAATACAAACAACGAGTTAATACAACAATTGTTTGATGAATTCCATTGCTTTGTGGTAAAAATCGCTCAGTTCCAGATATAATCTGTTGTACCTACATAATATTTGTCAGGAATTTACGTAAACCGCGCCTTTAATTTAAAATTGACCGAATATGAAAATCAAATTATTGAAAAATGATGAAAATATGTAATTCAAAAAAGTATAGAGTAGGCACTCTGCTGTTTAATATGATATCTAATGCACCGCTTGCAATAACCTTGACTTTCATTCGCACTTGTACTTAACATTGACAAAGTAGAACTCCGCTACGCAACTTAGAGTACCTATTGAAGTTAAATTACCTTGCAAGGTCATCATAGAGCCAAGGATTTTTCTGTAATAAATTACAGCATGCTATTACAAAAATATAACGATCTAACATTACAAAGTCCCGAGAGTTTATTCTGTGCTTAGTCATTAACGCGGTATATACAATATGCAATATTCCACGAAAATCACCAAGTTTTGGTCCAAGCAGGTATGTAAATGAATAACCTTGATATAATTACGGTTTTGGAATGAATATAGGAAGAAGTGGTCCACCGAATTGTGACTAAATGATCATTAACATCTCTTTAACCAAGTGTTACCCATAAAATGACAGTAAACAGATGGACTTAGGGCCTCCATGATGATGAAAGGGTTTGCCGTAATCTCCACGTTTCACAGGTGGGTTGGAGATAGCAGTATCTGTAATAGATTAGAATCTAAGAGCGACCGTTATCTGCTGATTATTAGTAACTGCAATTATTTTGAACTGTTTGCTTTGATTCCTGCTGCTGAGTTTCATCATCGAACTTCCGTCAGCAAGATGTAACTCCTCATCATCGTAACTCGCACTCGACTTCAGATCGATGCACACTTTCTTCTACGTACTTTGCTAATACGGAATGACCTACCAGCAGCGGCATTTCCTGACAGATAATGATATACGAACTCTTTAAGAAAAGAGCGTATACCTTCATAAAAGGCAAGCAAATTTATGATTTACTAAGGAAATAATTTCGAGTTCAATACTATTTTCTGCAAATATATTAGGAATTTTACCTAAGAGTAATCTAATTAAAAGTTTGGAGAAACTGAGAGACAAAATTTCCACATTATTGGAAATTTAGTCTCGCAGTTTCTCCAAGCTAAGACAGAGGCCGTTTCTAATACTATTTAGGTTATATTTAAAATATTTGATAGGAGGGTCTGAATTCTTAGTAAGCTATTTTTAAACTCGTACCAACAGAAAAGTCTCCAGGATTCAATAGAATTATAATCCAATAATTACACTCAAGAACCTTAACACCCCGTCTAATGATTACACGAACTATGTGCCCTGCCAATTTCAACTTACCAAACCTTATTTCCTTTCCAAACTAGGACAAATCGCAATCTCTCCACATGGAATTCGAACCCACTACCTCCAGATAAAGCGATTTTATCTTAATAGTCAAACTACTAGACGTCGAAGCTTGTAAATTAGGAAAAATTGAGACACACCCAAGTTTTTGTACTAAAGACAGTGACAGGCAGGTTCCCTCATAATGGTGATGTAATTTGGGGAAGGCCTCCGCATCCGGCCATTTGATTCAATACCGCGTTGTGTAAATAAAAAGAATTTACCGTAAATGGAATATAATGGATATCCAGCGTACCGTGAATAGATAATAGGGCTGTACCTGTTCAGCTCAAACCCAACATAGTTAACCTTTTTGAAATGTTATTTGATATAATTGGTTCGATGCCCTGAATATCACCTTTTCTAGAACAATTAGCTAAGGCGTCTTTAAGGAAGTGAAAACAATCAGTATGACCTATTTTTGTAGTAAAATTAGGCCAACATTTTTATATTTTGAAACACTGAACGACATATGAAGTTGTGACAGTTATTTTCGGTCACCAATCTGACAACAGACCATAGACATAGTTGCGTAACTTCCTCTACGTAACGTACATCATACCGCCATATCTTAAAACAGTGTTACAATCATATTACTTCGTCTTTCTGGTACAAAAATGCTGACGTTTCATTATAACGATATTGTCTTAAGAGATTGCGATAACCCCCCTGATTATGTTTAGCTAACATATTGTTCTTCTATTTTACGCATTAAATATGAAACAACAACCGAAGAGGTCGCATTTACCTACTTTCCACCCAACCTTTGATACCCACAACACGTGTAAGAAGAAAAAAGCTGAGATTTACCGAAAAAAAATTCTTGAGTATTCAAAGAAAATGGGTCACTCAGGAAAAGCACAAAAGATAATATTATCATTACATTACCGGTTAATTAAATTTCCTTTGAAAAATTGAAGTTCTTTTGTCTTAAAAATGTGCTGTCGGTAACACAATATCGGGTAGCATCGACGTCTCTGAAATCGTCTTGTTTTAGTATAAAAAGAGAATCTTTCACATTGTTAATTACATTTTGTTCTCACTCTTGATATAGGTATAAAAAAGATTGTATATTCGTTTAGGATGGTGACTTTGAAGTTAAATAGCTCTGACAGTATAAACAAATCCTGGAATGGTCACGATTTTGACAAGCATACTGTAGGACTTCCTACAGTAAGAAGGATTTTGAAAAGGTCGGTGGAAGCTGAATGAGGATTACAGAAGACCGAATTGGCAAGCTAAAATACTTTTTTGAAAGTATATAGCAATTTACTTAGTTAGTCCATCGGCAGCTCATTAAACGTCTCCACTAGGGTCACGAGCAGTCACGAGCCTACCCGTAGTGTGTATAAGTGTGTAATAAATGAAATGGTTTTTAAATTAATATTTCTTAGTTGCCTGATAGGCTTATTCCCTCAATTTTGTCTGAGATCTATTTAAGCCTAGCAGTGTACACTGTTTAGTTTAGTTTTAATCATAATTGATAAATGGGAGAGTGTGAATTGTAAGTTAATCTTAACGAAATAATATTTTTCCAAAAATGGCAATTAACGATATCAAACCTACCTAAACCATTCACTTAATTTATACTAAAACTGCAAGCTACCTATGGAAATTCTGTTTACTCTCTATAATGCCGCTAAAATCGCATTCAAATGTTAATACATTCTAACGCACACATAAAAACGGTTCAACACACAAAGATGTCAATATTAGCGACAAAGCCCGCCGCTCGAGTCTCACGTGAGAAAGCGCCATTCAGATGAACGCTTAATTTATAACTTGAGTCGTACATTCGCGCCTAACAATTAAATATAAATAATGGAATGCATTCTAATGGGATTGACTTAAGCCCTTCTTTTGTCGCCTTGCTCTGACGCCCACGGTGATATAGACAAATCTTCTGCCTACACGTTACGCAATACCTTCGAGTATCAAGGATTCGAGACAATGGGATAAATTCGTTTTATACTCGACCTACTTGCTGAGCAGTAGCCAGAGGCGTTTCTAAATTGATGCAAGGGTGCCAAATGAGAGCCACTCCTCTTTCCGTAAATACTTGAGATCAAAATCGAAAAATATGAATAATCAGATTAAAATTACAAGCACCGAATAGTTATTTAAACCACAATAAAGAAAATTGCTCGAATCGCTTAGGAATTCATGCTAATAACTCTCAATATTTTATACTTAGCTTACAATGTTTTGGCTACAATACATTTGCTTATAAAAAATTACTGCAATTATCTGTATAAATCTGATTAACATATTTTTCATCAAACATATGCAGAATTGTGAAGTGAATTGTCTGTGTACATACAGTATAAGAAGCATAAAAATAGTACGCATTTTTTTCAACAGCTGTCATTTATAGTAGTTATAATTCTCAGAATTCTATTTAATTTTTATGCATTTAAAGTTAAATAATTTTGTGTACGAACGGCAAGATCGATTTTTATGTAATTTGAAACAGAAACAGTCGGAAAGTAAAGAATAATGTTACCGTTTTCATTAGTGTATTATGTAACGGATCCTCATTGCCAAAAGAGCAGGGTGCACTTTACAAAAATTCGAAACGAGAATAACTATTTCTTTTCAAAAACAAAACAAGTGAATAAAGCAAAATCACAATTTATAACATAAGTGTATTGGTTAACCCGCGCTCCCCAACAGAACACATGTACGAAAATATAAGATCGATACAGACGATTTTTACTGTCACGCGTATTTTGTCTTTAATATTTATTACATGCGATATTGGTGGTTGCATTCCTAAAATCTCTCGCCACCTATACGACGTCTGAATAATGTATGGAGTAATCAATATATTAACTCGTATTTTTGACAAAAATAATATCCAAACTCGCTGTGGTTGTTCAATTTACTTTTTCACTGCCCAAGTTGTATATATATATGGCTATAAAAATATGTATATAAAAAGGTCCATTTGGCGGCCTTATTACAAAATATCAGTATCTTCCAGACAACCAACTTATAATGAAAGATGACAGGTGGTAAAAGGGGTATGCATATAAACAAGAACAATGTAATGTTACTTTCTAAATATATTGTCCCATATATATATTTCTAGATATTACTCTTCAAATTGTATTTATTATATACAAAATACAAATAATAAATACAGAGTCACAATATTAATATTGTTCACATAATTTACCACTAAAAGAAGGCAAAAACTTAATCATACATCATACTTATTAATCGTTAACTCCGTTGACTAATAATACTAGATTTATCGTCTGGAGTATAATGAATCGTTATGAAAATACTTAAGACAGAAACTTTTATAGTAACTTGTCTAAATTATTATCGAGAGTGGCTCTGTGCGATATGTCTCAATTACCAACCGCCTCGAAACGCTCGTTGAATATAATAATAAATGTAAATCATCTTTTAACTTACCCCAAACATGCAAATTCGTGCGTCCTGTATCAAATACTTGAGTAAGTATTTGAATCCAAGTCATAATGGAATACAGCTGCACATTGGAGCTTATATGTGGCCCTCGTCCCAACTCATTTTTATTTTGTTTACGTGAACCAGCTGTTTCATCTCTAGACCTGCTCGTAAAAACTGAATTGAACAGAATAAAACATGTATATTTTAATGTTCCAAATCTCGCAACCTTTTTATGGCTTCATATAACGAATATACGCTAAAGGAAGACGTTACAATTAAAAGTCTCAGTCAGTTTTCATAAACTTCTTTAATTACATTCCTATACAAACATCAGCCAATGGAATAATTACAACTACACAATAATTTACAGTCTTTCCAATTTAATACTTTAAAAGTTTGTTTTTATTAAAAAAGTAATAAATACGAAGAAGCAAATCGTAAGAAATGCGAAAATTTGGTATCATTGTACAAAAGTTACATACTTACTATCAGAAATAGATTATAAAGTTCTATTATTTACATTTACAAGATGGACGATTTTCGTCTGTAACAAAAGGAGGTTCGTAGCGGTCGCCTAAGGCTTCGTCTAAGGCTTACAGATCAATCATAGCGAGATCGTTTGGATTAATGTTTATTGAGGTCTCTACACCAGGTACGTTTGTACTGTATGCTGCAAAACCACAGACTGCGGCTGATTGTGCCGGCCTTGGAAATCAGTGGATGAGTAATCCGAATCTATTGTCGAATAGATATGTTCGGATAGTGGTCGATCGCATGGCGAGCGCTCGGCAGAGTTTGCGGACTTACCGCATAGCGTCTGACATGTACTGTTCAACACAGACGCATCCATAGTATAAGTGTTCGAATTCCTGCCGTAGTTAAGTCTTTTTAACTTCTGACCGTGGCGCTTCGACAGCGGCATCGCATAGCGTAACCTTTCCCAAAACCGTTTCTCTTTCCACGTTATCTCCAAACCCGTTTTGAAATACGACTTCAGTTCCGGATCTCGTGGGACGAGCCCTACGGCGACTATTATTAATTTATGCGGGTTCTTTCGAAGCGCTCGATGTAAGGCTTGTCGGAATTCTATCTGAGACCATTCGGTCGTGATAAAATTCTTTGTTAAGACTACTATGATACGCCTCGAGGCCTCAGTCGCCTCGACCACCAAGTCCGGGAACTGTGCATACGTTGCCTCAAACTGTGGCACGTCTCTATAATGTAAACAAAGATGATAAGACGGATAACCATTCTCTAACTCGCGAGCTAATGATTCTATAACAAACTCCTCATCCTTAGGGCTATAACAAATATAAGCGTCGTAAAGCTTATCAGCTTCCTTAAATGCACCCGCTAGGGGGGAGAGCTTTATGCCGCAGTTTGAATACAACCACATTCTGCAAGCATATCTAAATGTAAATACTAAAGCTAATATTAATAAAATGAGCATGAACCCAGTAAGAGCCGAGGCTAGTAACGGCAAATTGTTCGAAACGAAAAAGGCGCTTATCATTGAACCGCCGTTTATTTCACTACAAACTGTCACATTTAAATTCAATGGTTTCTTGGCTGGGTTCACCTTCTCATTAAAACACCACAAATTACTAACATCAATTACTTTGTCAACATTCTGCGATACATAAGTTAAAAATCCTTGTAAATATTTACATTCACATGACCAATTGTTGCTACCAATGAATATTGTTTGCAACTTTTTATTATTGTCTAAATGCCACAAGCCGTAATTCACGAGCCTGTTCCCATCCAAACGTAAAACTTCTAAAGCACCGAGAGAACTAAATGTTTCATTGGATATGTGTTCAATAACATTACTTTGAAGATAGAGTTCTTTCAAATTACTAAGTTTCGAAAATTCTAACCCACTCAACTGTTTGATTTTGTTGTTATCTAAATGTAATATTTTTAGATTAGTAAGCGCACTGAAAGTGTTGTTATGAATATAATTGATGTTACTAGAGTTTAAATAGACAACAAGTGCTCCACGCATCGAACTGAAAACAGTTTCGTTTAGTTCGGTATAAACATTCCCATCTAAATAAATGTGGGTTGAATCATTGGGAAAGTCGAATGGTACATATTTTAATTGTTTTACAGAACAATCCACGACGCTCGTCGACTTTGTAGAATCATGATAGCAAGAACAATTATTAGGGCAAACAATTCTACAGTTACAGTGTGTGAAATCACAACAGTTGCAGTTATCAGGGCAATGGTTATCATATTTACACAAAAAGTCTTTAAGAAGCAGTGAACTGACCGGGAGGTATTTCATGCCGCGCACGTAAGATTCCTTACATATGACGTTTTCTAAATCCATTACGCGCGGGTACTGTCTGGATGTAATCGAGTTTATGAGTAGAAGCCACTTCATTGTGCAATCGCATCTAAAGGGATTACCACTAATGTAAAACTCTGGCAACGCTCTATCGTCAGGCACTCTCAAAACACGCAAACTATTTACGTCCAAACTTTCAATCTCATTGGCATACATATCGACACGAGTCAGATTTCTCTTCTCTAAAAACGTATCTGTTTCTATGTTTGATATAAAATTGTTGTTTATGAACAGTAGCTCAACGCTATTTTATCGACATTGGCGATAATGCTACTAAACGATTATGGCTGGCGTCTAAAGTTTTAACGTGAAGTTCGTTTTGAATTTTATAATAATTACCCAGTATTTCTATAAAGTTAGCGTGAATATCTAACCACTTGAGACTACCGGGTATGAACGCATAATCGAACCACACCAAATGATTTTCAGACAAATTCAGCCATAACAATTTCGTTAAAGCCACAAATACTCCATTTATATCCGAAATAAAGTTACCATCCAGCCGAACCGCTTCCAATTGCACGTTCCTTTGAAAGGTTTCAGTCTCTATCGACTGTATTTTATTTTTCGCCAAATTGAGCACTTGCAGGCTAGGCAAGCCAGAGAACATCCCAGCTGTAAGGTTTCCGATTTGATTGTCAATTAAACGCAACCCGGTCAGCTGCGATAAATTTTGAAATGAATTGTTCATTATTTCAGTAAGTAAATTCTCTCCCAAGTCTAAAGATTTCAGAAACGATAACTGTACAATTGCTTCCGGAATTTTAGTTAACTTATTAGAACTTAAATCTAACTCTTTTAAATCTGAACAATTTTTAAAGGCATTTTCACTGATATAAGAGAGCACGTTATTGTTCAAATTAAGCTTATTTAGTATGAACAGTCCATTAAATACGTGGTCTTCAATAACGTGAAGTTTATTTTGGCCCAAGTTTAAAGTGTGTAAATTAAAGAGTGGTGAGAAAGCATTGTCCTCAATGAACCCTATGGTGTTATTGTTTAGGCTGAGTATTTGTAAAAAAAAACAAGTCTTTGAACATGTTTCGGGCGATCCGTGAGAGCGCGTTATGCGACAGGTCGAGCACGATTAATCTTATTAGACCACCAAACGTTTCATCTTCTATGTGGTCGCTCCTCAATTTATTCGCCGAAAGATCTAAAACGAGCAATTGTTCCAACCGATTAAATATTCTCTTGGGCAAAGTTTCCAGCTCATTATTTTGCATATAAATTTCGCGGATTTCTTTTTGTGTTATAAAACAACCCTTCTGGTAAATAATTTATTGCGTTGTCAGAAAGATTTACAACCTTCAGCGAAAGCAAATCACTAAAGACGTCTCCTGGCAACTCGCTTATTTTGTTGTTTTGGAAAAATAGTTGTGTCAATCGCCGCAAGTGCAGGATCTCCGAATCGGCCGGCAGTGACATGATGTCGTTGTAGCTCAGGTCGATGGTTTGCAGCGTCGAGCCACACTTGTGGCCGAACCCCAGCTCGTCCACGAACTTGATCTTGTTTCGCGTCAAATTGAGGGAAATTATGTTTTCTAGTGCACAGAACAGGTCTGACGGGATCTTTCGTATGTTGTTGTAAGCAAGATCCAGAGTATGCAGCTCCCTCAGCCCATTGAACGCGCCCAAAGACAGTTCCAACTCTTTGTTGTTACTCCATTCATTGTTCATAGAGCGGATTTTCAGTGTCTTTAGGCCACGCAGTCCTTCGAACACATTACCGGGAAGCCGGAGTATCTTGCAGTTATTAATGGTGATCTCCGCCAAACCTTGCATCCTTCCGAAGTGATGGTCCCGCAGCGTGCTCTCAAGGAAGAGCGGACTGCAACGGATCGCGATCCGCATCGCGCCGTCCGAGTGCATCGAACCGACGACATCCCTGTCCGACGACAACGTCCGTACGTTGCACTCCACCGCACCACTCTCACCGGACACACGGAAACAGGCATCTGCATCGTTAGGCGCTTCCGTAAGCGCCGCGCCCATCACTAAACAAAAAAATATCGCGTTTATTATCATTTTAAACGGCACTGTGTCCATATCATTTTCGGCACTTGTCAAATTCCATTGAATGGATGTTTAGTCCGCGATCGGCGCTCCGTCATGTTCAGCTGTTCGCGACGCGAGTACTATGAGTAACGTTCCGATAACAATGATTGTGTGCGGGGTTGTAAATAGAGCGGTGTGCGTGCGAGCGCGGCATGACAACGAAGGCACGCGATCCCCCCGCGGAGGCGAGCCCGCGACTGCCGCGCGTACAATGGCACGCCATGAGCGCGCCGCTCGGGGGACCACACCGCACCATCGCACCATTTCTATTGCCGCATACTAAGTAACCCTCGTAGATTTCGACTTTTATACAAAACGGAAACCGTTACGTGACTCTGTTACCATTAATGTTATTAAATGATCCTGTGGCCGATGCTAATAGACGCAGCCATAATATTGTTGGAAGTTTCTTTTGTTTATCAAATAACAATAGATATCTACCTTTTGTGGTAAATGTTGATACAGAAAGCAAGTTTACGTCCAGATGAAAATATGAATATGGATTATTTTTAGGGAAATATTGGAATAAAACTCTAAATATTATTAATTATTTATGATGTAGGGGCTCCAAATGTTTTAATATTTTGTGGTATATAAAACCACAAAATATTAAAATGTTTAGCGCGCATCGGTCTATAGAGCTATAGATTATGTTAGGAAAAAAATATCAAATGAATTAAAATATTGTATAAGACTGTACCTCCAAAAAATGTAGGGAAAATAATAACTTTTCATTTTCGAGTTTAAATCAGCTCAAATTTATTTTTACTTAATACGGACTATTATACGACTATTTTTTGGCACAAACTTGAAACCGAAAATCGTAGGCGTTTCGGAGATATTAGAAGTTTTAAAATGTTCAAGCCAAAATCCACACCACGTTACCTTAAATATCTCGGTAACCTCTTGAGTTACCTAAATGTTAAATAACTAATGTTAAAGTACCTAAGAATCTATTAATAATTCGAAAAAAAAAACGTCGCGTTGGGGGACCTAATTACTCCAATTTAAATACTTTAAACTAACAATTTAAAGTATTTAAATTGTTAGTTTAAGAGCGGTCCCCCGACGCGACGTTTTTTTTTTCGAATTATTAATAGACTCTAATGGTGTCTGTAAGCCTGTGCCCTGTAGTGGGACGTTACTTATAGGCTGATGATGAGGACAATTCACCGGTTAATACAATATAAAGACAATTTCTGCCTCGACATGTGACATGACATGACCTACCTATGCGTAGCTCCTTACTTGTGTTCCATTTCTGTGATGCTGTTATTTCTTGGTTTGTTTTTCTGAATTTGTAACTGTATAGGTAACTGTTTCACTGAATGAGGAGGTTCAAGGGTTATGCGTGAAGTCGGCCAACCCGTACGTAAAACAACAGATAATGTAATATAATATAACAGGTATTCGTAAAACGTAGCGCGGGAGAATATCTTATACCGCGGGTGATACCATGGGGCACAGCTAGTCTATACTATATATTTATAATTAAGGTGTCTGTTACACATTGAAATAACCTTCATTTTTATTAATGCATATGCAATGCTTTTATAGGAACCTTATATAGGTAAGTAGGTAATGTGGTTTAAGTATAATAAAAATATCAAAAAAGCGTTGACTATTGTCAGTAAACAACAATTATGAGAACAGGACTAGTACGACCGCAAACCTCCACTTATACAATCATACCAGATTGAGCCAATCATCCTCAATTTTAAATACTAGTCCCGGGATTTATAAACTCGTCTGATCGACCGGTTGTGGACATCAGTAAGCTGTTCTGTTAAGTCTCAGGTTATTTACCAAATACGGGTTACGGTATTGTACGTGACGCTCTTACGGCGAAGGAAAACATCGTGAGGAAACCTGCGCACATCGCGTAAAGATTCAAAGGTTGTGCGTGAAGTCGACCAATGCCTTGGCATGTTGAACCTATACTTATATTAAAAATCAATGTAAACCAACATGAGCAATAAGCGATATGAATATGAATAACCAGTCAACAAGACCACTCTCTACAGGCCATAGGTATTCCTTCATGGTCAAAGTTGAAATTAGGGTCGGTAGTTAGGCTGTGTAGATTCAGAAGCTTGGCTCTAGATGAGATCAATTTTTTTTCACGTGGTAAACCTAGTATTTAGTCAACATTATACATGAAATATTTTTGGTGGGATTCTAGCTATTCTGTAATTTAAATAGTATATACTTACGTACTTGATGACTTTATATTAACTTACACACTTCAACTACTTGGGTTCTAGTCACTGACATCAACATTGGGTAACATTTATGTACCTACATTTCTTTATTAATAATGAATTCACAGATGCGCAATGCCATTTTACTCGCTTCCCCTTGCCCAACACCATTTTTTATTACCTTGACCTAAATTAAATTACCGACCTACACTGGCTTGGACAAATTGAATGCCCACTCGATTATCTTTGTTATATTAAACAAACCGTTTTTTCTTCATGTCTTGTCAGAAAAATAACATACGCACTTAGTAGGTACGCACAATAAGAAAGTTACTAAACCAAACGCCTTACTTATGTTGTTGAAAATATTCGCGTTTACATAAAATGAGATACTTTCTTTTCAGAATAGTTTGGAAGTAAATTCGGATTGTAAAATTCCGATGTTTCGATGTCTAAAGTTATATGTAATGGTCAGGAGCATAGGAATTATTATGAATGCATTCCGATGCATTCATAATACGGGTGTACCTTGTTTTATGCGCCTCTCTCTCCAACCTATCACAGTCCACAGCTGGACATATGTCTTTCCCATTTATGCGCAGTTAGTTTCAAAATAGTGCTTGAACAGTATTTTCGGGGGGGTTAAAAGGGGCTTGCGCTACTTTTCGCCGGAAGACCGTAGTTGAGATAAAACTTTTTCATTTTTTTTCTTTTAATACCCAAATTGATGTATTTATCATATAACTTTTTATTTGTTGTAATACCGCAAAATTACTTGTCTTTGTATTCTGTAATATATTCTTATTCAAAATATACGTTTACTTTATATGATTCATATCGGGAAAAAAAAATTACAAATCGAATGTTTTTAATAATGAATGTCAACAATCATATTATTAAAGCCGAAAGATAAACTATTCAAAATCTTAAAACTTTAGAATATAAGCAGATTAGTGAGTCAACAGTTCACAAGAACAAAGTTTTAAATATGAACATGGAAAAATAGGTTGCTTCCTAAAGGAAGTGATGCATTTGTTAGGTATGTTATCTTTACTCTTATTGGAAAAAACGCTCCACGCTTTCTTTCAAAATAAATAATACTTTGATAATATTATTATGTAAATTGAGTGCGTGCTAAAAAACGTGTTTTTTTACTATTCTTTTTTAGGTTGTGCACGCATGCAGGTTTTCGCAAATACCAGGATCCGCGCGTGCGGGTATAGGTCCCGACCTATACCGCAAATACCTGGATTATAATTTTGATGCGGGACTGCATAACCTAGTCCTTTATATATGTATGTTAAAAAATGTTGGCCACTCTTAATAAAACAGTGTTATTAAGCCATTAAAAACATTTAGATATTTCGGTCATTTACGATAATTTAATAAAACCACATTTCTTTTTTTTATTATTGTATTTTTAGCCTAAACAAATATTTACAAATTTCAAAATTAACTGAAATAGGCAACCTACACGTATACAATGACGAACGATAATGTTAAAATCAATCTCCGTTTGTGTACCTCTACAGCAATATACATTACCTCAAAACTTTAATTTCTCAATGTTGAAATCATTATTATTAATGAAAATATAAAGTTTACGGTAATACTTTATATTTTTTGTATACTCAAGCATTAACACTATGATAAATTTTATTAGTTCATATGCCAAAAGTTTTCAATTTAGTAACAGTCACAAACAACTAAAGCAAGATGCAAATGATTTTATAATAATTTTTGTTAAGAAGTTCAAGCAATATAAATAAACATAAATAAAAAACTATCTACACATGTTCCTAACAATAGATTCGATGCTTTCAATGCATTAAGTCTCTCACAATGGAACGATCTTTATGAGAATCGCTGGGTAAATCTTGGATAATATACCAAAGATCTAAGTTGTCTATTTTAATACTACAAATAAATTCTTAACAATCTTACAGTAGTCAGCATAGCCTTCTCGTATCATATACACAAATAATTCCTTAAAACTAAATTTAATATCTTGTATATGTCATCCATGAACCAAAGTTGATCTAATGAAAACTGCCATCATAGCTGTTGTGTTCCATAGTCTTAAATCAGCTTTGGTCTGATTAAATTATATCTGTAGTTACTTGGTTTACATTAGGCTAAGTCAACAGTCCTTTGTTTTACATTACAGCATGAAACACAATCGAAGTTTTAAAATATTTCCTTTAGAATTTCATTATTCGTGACAATATAAGGTAGTTTTATAACAAGAAATGTTTATGTTAAACAATTGCTAAGTAAACTGTTTATTGGTCTTAGCAAAAGTACCTATCTACACAATTGCTATTTCTCAGCTCAATGCTTCTGAAACGAAACATTTACCACATAAAATATGGCATTAATTTTATTAATTTAAACATGGATTTTGCAAATTGAACATACATATCTAAAACTATGTAGAAAAAATACTCTTTAATAGTTACAATTCTCCAGATCATTGAAGATCTTAAATTACCCTTGTCAATGTAAATTTAATAACATAATGCATATCTTGTGAAAGATGTTGATTTGCTAAATTATGAAACTAGGACTTCTAGATTTCAACAAGGGTATTTTAAATAAATTAATTGAATACACAGTATCCTTTATCATATAATTCATGATGAAACCAGCAACAATGCATTGATTCATACCCACTTAAGCCTCCTTTTGGAAAGACTAAGACATGAGTGCACATTGTGTAAGTACTAGCAAGGCCACAGTTCTATTAACAATGAATAGTTATTGCATAGACAATCAAATTTATATTACCTCTTCTAAGTATATTGGTGATTGGGTTAAAATTACTTGTGGATAGTTTAACATTTTATGCTCAAGAGAAGGCATACATTCAAATATTTGTTAACATTTGACTAGATAACATCTATATAACAAATGTCTAAACGGATGACAATTTTAATAGGAAATTTTAAATGTTTAAATTGTTTTGGGTTACATGTTACAATCATACCACCCGTTCCCTGCCAAAACTCACAAACTTCACTTCACTTTATCTATATACACCACTGCATTCTGTACTGATCAATATTAAAGAAACATTTAAGTCCAATTGGTCTACTCCTATCTTGGCATTCCATTGGAACAGCCTGTAGAGACAACCGTTTCTCTAAAACTGATCATGCCGAGTGTTACACTAGTTCACTTTCCACATTCACAATTAGCAGCACCGTCTTTTTTTTGCAGTTCCAACTTCACCGAGGGCGGGCACGTTGTCTATTTGTCCACGGCCTGTACGTGGTCGGGCCGTTCGCCGCGCGCGTGCCTCTGCCACATCTTGTTGTAGAGCATCTCGAGGCCGGTCGCGTACGCCTTGCAATCGAACAGGGGACTCTCCGTTCGAGCCGTCCACACTTTGGCACGTATTGCTTTTAAACTGTGGAACAAAAAGTTTCGGTTCAATCGAATGTAATGTACTGAATTACCAACAAAGTCGAAAAGTTGTCTAGACCTTAGATAAACAATACACTAACTAGATGCAGTCTCACACAAAAAGTGTCTGCGGAAATTCTCCCATCGTCGCGTTACTTGGCCATAATTTTCATTCATAATCACGTCGCTCGCTACATGTCATAATGACATAGTAGTGTTCTTCTTTTAATTTTGTACCCTTTCCATGACGCGTTACGGTTTTTATAAATGAATAATTTACGTTATAAATATAACAATAACTATATGTATGTATTGCGGCTCGGACATTTTTTTTGATGACGTTTCTCGTGTTTGTGCATGCAATTAGTTTATTGTTAATCTAAGCTCTAGACACAAAATCATTTTTAGTTTTTTAACCGTCAAAACAAATACCATTATGATAACCATGATAACCATAAAATAAGATTACATTACTCCATGGCATATAACTCTTTAAATCTAAGTTTTTTTCAATAATAAAATAACATAAATTTAATACAATATTGTAACAAAATTAGGGTATGACAAAAATTACTCACTATTCCCTATCAGTTCCTAATCTTACAGCTATGTCTTGATATTCTTGTCTCGTCCTCGCAATTAGCTCAGGACACCCAAGTGTGTTAAGTTGAGAGGCAGCCACTCTGAAATTTAGAAGATTTATTAAAAAACTTACCCTTGAACTTAGATTAATGAACCTTTGTTGAGAGTAGGCATTGCCTTGTTTCATTCGGACAAATTATAAGATAAGCCACATCTTTTGCAAAACTTTAATTTTTATTACAATCTGGTGAGTTTGTAAGTCTGCGGATATGTTATAATTTTCCAGATGTTAGAATTTCCCAAAATTAATTTTAATACCAGAAATAATAATAAAAAGGTCGGAACATCAGACCTACATATGGATGTATTAATGTATATATAATTATTAATAATGATAGATAGACTCTTTATTGTCCACAATTAATTGGAAGTAAATACAAACACAAAAACATTAAAACCAATACAGTGGGCAAAGGCGGCCTTATCGCTACGAGCGATCTCTTTCAGGCAACCTCAGGATAAGAACTCAAAAAAGAAGTAAGGTAGTGGCCAAAAAAAGAATAACAAATAAAAATATTTTGTAAATTAATGTATATATTTATCCATATAATAATTATATTTATATGGATAAACACATACATTATTAACATTATTCGTATTCATATCATTATTTTACACTCACCGTGAAGCCAACGTCTCGCCGGGCAGCGTGACTACTGGTGTACCGTCCACAAAATGTCCATGCTAGTCGTGTGCCCGTTGCAAAGCGGCGTGTCCAAACAAACGTCCGCCAACTGGCCCCGCCTCACGTGCTCCTCTTTGGCGGCAACGTTCGAAAAGATAATACGACCCGGGGGTAGACCTACAACAGATAATAAAACAATATGTAAGTATGTGTTTTATTTGTATATGTATTTATATAAATATTTGTGTATTATTTATTTAAGTATATGGTATAGTCGACAAATGTCAGATTCTAAAAATGACAGACGAACTTTTTACGTCAGATTTTACAAATATCAGATTCTACAAAGGACAGATTCTAGAAATGCAGATACTATAAATTACAGATTTTGTATTGTAGCTTAAGAATTATGTTTTTGTCAATGCTTTTGTTATTTTATTTGGTACTTTTTTTTAACATCATTATTATATTATATTTCTTTCTGCATGTCCTTAGGTTAACTGGAAGACAATGCCATTCAGCATTAAGTACGCCTTTGTACAATTTTTAAAGTGCAATATAGTTTTTAAATAAATAAAACAATGTATTTCTTGTTTTATATGGGGAATTGAAGGGTAGCCATCAATTTCGGGACCCTATTCAACATGCAACGAATTCTGTTAACGACAAAAGTCTTCTGGCTTCTGTGAATTGTAAAACAGGCGACAGATGCGTTAGAAAGAATCAAAATTATAGTAAAAAAAGTATTTTTCAAATAAGTGTAGTTACAGTAAAAAAACACTGTGTGTACTCCCAGTGAGTAAAGAAGAAACTATACATTTGTATAGAGGATGAACTATACATTTGTATAATGTGGTAGTTGTCCTCTTGTGTGTTGAACCGTCTTATAGAGACATCTAACAATAGATTTTCTATTGACAACATTTTGTGTTGCGGTTGAGAGGTGACTGCAACCCAAGGGTTCCGGGTTCGATCCCTGGGCAGTACAAACATTTGTGTGCATGAACATGTCTGTTTGTAATGGTCTGGGTGTTTTCTATGTATAATATGTATGTATTTACAAAAAAAAATGTATATAAGTATGTTTATCCGTTGTTTAGTACCCATTATACAGGCTTCACGCTTAACTTGGGGCTAGATGGCGCTGTGTGAATGTCAGAGGATATTTATTTATTATTATTATATTGTGTCTCAATTTGTCACAGTTGAGATATTTTATAGATAACCTCTAGACTCTAGATAATATTAATTTTCAACAAAAAATTCACCATAAGCTAACCTAACCTACATTTGTCGAGTTCTTACCCCAATAAATACCTAATTTTAAATTAAGTGACGCTAACTCGTTCTTTCGGTCCGTCAGAATATCGGCGTTGTTACGGTACGCGTCTGTTACAGGCAGGCCTGTCGTTGCGCGTCGATTCAACTTATGCCAAGGCTGGTCCTATTGACCTTTTAATTGCATTTTTGTGTTTACATTAACGTTGTACTTGTAAAATTTAAAGGGTCAATAAATTATTTTTCTTTCTTTCTTTCTACATAACTAAAATCCAATATAATAATAGACTCACCTAATTGTTGTGCAGTCGACTGAAGATTCGGTTCACCGACAGCTGGGAACCTCAACAGCCACAGCACACTGTTCGGCACGTGTTCAGTATGTAAACCCACATGTGGTAGGGTAAGTGGGTCGATTTTATACAACTGATTGAAGTTACAGTACACCACAGCGTCATCGGGCAATCCGTATTGCTGCTTGTCGTAATCACAATGGACTGGGGCACCTCTTCTCCGTCGCCGCTTTATTGTTTGTCTGTGTTGTCGCCAGGCCGTTTTGTAAGATTACTCCATTCACTGATGTCTATAAAATAAGAAAATAATAATTACAAAATTTAAATATGATAAGCTACCAGTTATTGGGACGCAAGAGGACCTAGCAAACATCTTTTGGCATTTTCGATGTAAAGTGCGTTCACATGGCAGATTCTGTGTTGAAAGGAACAAATGACTAGGAGTTATTTTCCGCCAACACGCATGCAATGCGTGGACGCCCTCTAGCCTGATGGACAAAAGTTTAGAAAAGTCGCTAGTTGGCTTAATGAGGAAAACGAAAGAAAGGAATATCTAATTGCAAACTATGTCTAGCACTGGACTGTGATAGGTTGAAGAGAAAAGGGAAATATAAACTCCACTTGTAACCCTAGACGACAGAGACCCAGTAATTTCAACAACTTTTCTGTCCTTTTTCGGAATAGAATAAAGCTCTGCTGTAGTTAACTACTTAGACAACTCAAGATCGTGCCTAACACCTAGTATAAGGGATCCAAGCCAACCCTCACCTGGTGCCGCGCGTCATTAGATAATGAAGCTTTGGCCATTGGCTGTAATAGTAGTATTCTTAAAATAATAAACTAAGTTTGTATCCTTACTTGAACTTGTCCTGAGGCAATCATAGTTTCAATAGGTGTTGTAGTTGGTAATTCAGCTACTTTCAATGAAATCTCAACAGGCCTTGCCGC
>PQWD01010219.1:0-16643 GCA_019425675.1 Leucinodes orbonalis
GGGCACGTGTCTACCCGTAAAGAGTGATAAGGCCTCAGTCGTCCACGCGGGCCAAGTGCGGATTGGCGGTCTTCACGCACAACTTTTGAATCGTAATCGTGCGAAGGTTTCCTCACGTTTTTCTTCACCGTAAGAGCGTTGGATAAACGTTCATATAATTTCGAAAATTCGAATAGGCCTTGATGCATGTAGGGATTTGAACCTGCACCTTCAAGTTCGGATGGCAACAGTCCACACCAATGAGCCACCGACGCTCATCAAATACAAAATTTTCCGATATCCTACGCCGCTCGCGCCAGCTCTGCGATGCACTTCGCTAATCACCTCATCTTTGTTTATATCACTAGGAATTTGGCTGGATTATCACTGGCACGATACTACACGCTTTTGCATATAAATCCTCTTTTAAATAATAGCCCTTGGAGACATACCAAGAACGGTACATTAGATAATATAGGATACATATTCCTTGGCCATCTTTGGTAACCCAGCCAAATAAGGAAAGTAGACTGAGAGATTCGTTGTTAAATATTTTTCAGAGAAATATGTTATTTTTGACTACACTATTGTTCTAAATAATAATATGACTAACGAGCGTCGGTGGCTCAATGGTGTGGACTGTTGCCCTTCTATCAGGAGAGCTGAGGTTCAAATCCCGCAACGTAGCAATATGTTTTCGTATTTTCGAAATTATATGTACGAGATCCGACGCTTTTATGCTGAAGGAAAACATCGTAAGGAAACCTGCGCACGCCTGCAAAGGGATACAAAGGTTGTGCGTGAAGTCGTCCAGCCGGCACTGGGCCCGCGTGGACGACTAAGGCCTAATCACCCTACACGGGTAGGCTCGTGCCCCTCGGTGGGGACGTTTAATGAGCCGATGACGATTGTTCTTAATTACCGCGTACCTTTAGTATGTTATTACTGCTCACATTCATAGTAAGTATATAGGGTAAGAACTAATTGAGCATTGAATAGATTTCAAAGCGAGATAATCTGATATTAGTTAACAATACGTCTGGCGTCACGACCCACACCTGTCAATAGCTATTCAAGTGGCCACTCAAATTTCCTATACATACTACATTAAATAAATATATAAGTACATATATCAAATTAAAAGTCGATTATCCAGACCATTACTGAATGTTCAAATGTACCTTTAATATTGCTTATTGTAAAGATAATTCTACAATTCTGCAGTCCTTAGAAAAAGTGCAATTAGTAGGTTTATACTACGACTACTAATATAGTACTACTTTGATCATAAACTTTGATATTAAACGTTGCAACTTAATATTTTTAATGTTTATCAATAATTACCATATAATGAAATGATGCAATTATTAAATCTAAACAATTAATAAATGCTATTTATCTTTGTGAAGACGCGATTAAGTGCAAATTACTTATAAACATAAAAAAAAACCTATTTTTTTAAATAAGTTACCTTATTTAATACTAAAATGAAAAAGTCTACCTAAAATAATGCAGTAATAATATAAAATAATCAAAACTGAAGTAATTTAAAATAAAACTTTTATAATTTTGATGTCGGGGCCTTGAATTATGGTGTTTTAAACATAAAAATCGCCAGCGTAAATTAATTTAATGATCCAATATAAAAATGTATACATAAAATCGCCAGCAAATAGTATTATATACAAATAAAGAAGTTTACTCACTGATATCTGTGACGTCGTTCCACTTCATGATGACGTCCGTACAAAAATCACCTGCAAATTAAATATCTTCCATTAGGATCACACCTAAACTGAAAACCATAGTTTCGAGCACTTATACAAGATGACTAAAACTATCCATGCATTTTACTTACGGGATGGTAAAATCAGTTTTTTTTTTGGTAACAAAAAGTAAAAGTTTGTGATTGTATAGGTATGTGTGTCATTTCTTCATGACTAAACGGCTGAAGGGATTTTAATAAATATTTAGTATAGAGTTAGCGCCCTGGATAAACATATGCTACGTTTTACTCTAAAACATATAATACCGCGGGATGCTTATTTATATCTCTCTCTTTACAAAATATTGCAGTCCACTACTGGATATTATTTGTTTATAATTTAAATGAATTCATTACTATCAAGTAAGATTTATGAAAAAAGTCACTAAGTAAATTTGCCACCTGTACGGTGAAAAAAAAACGAAGGACCGGGATATTTGGCGCAAAACAGGGTAGACCTACGTCCTGAAGTAGTTACAAACATTTGTGTTCATGAACAAGTCTGTTTGTAATGGTATTTACAAAAATATTGTTTATGAGTACGTTTATCCGTTGTTAGTACCCATAATACAGGCTTCACGCTTAACTTAGGGCTAGATGGCGCTGTGTGAATGTCAGTGGATATTTATTTTTTTAGTATTTACTTCAATATTTATAGAGACTAATGAGTTCCAGCAAATGCCGGAAGAGAGGTGAACGCGTTGCTGCAATCAGTGACCGTGACCTAATTAGCCGGTAAACCGGGCCAAGTGCAGGCGCTCCCGAGTCTCTTACCTCCGCCCAACATAATGTTATCTATTACATGCATATAAATTGGAGTGTCTGTTTGTTATATTGAAATAACATTTTTTTTCTTCAGGCATATGAATATTCTGTACATATGACAAATAACAATTTTCAAAATTTTTGTCTGTTTGATCAGTCTCTCTGTTTGTTCCGGGTAATCTCTGAAATGGCTGGATGGATTTGGACGGGACTTTTTTGGCAGGTAGCTATTGTAATATGGAAAAAACATAGGCTATTTTTATTTTAGAGAATACATTAAATTTTGGAAAAATAATTCAATGTTTTACCTCGCGGTGGCCGCGCGTTGCGTGACTTAACGAAGCGATTTAGGTTATGTTTCACTGCGGGAGAATTTATCTTTTAACGCGGGTAATACCGCGGGAACAGCTTGTTCAAAATAATAAATTGTATAATTAAATGAATAGTGACGATGGGTGAATGGCTGAGAAGTTGCCCGTTATACCAAGGATTCAGATTCCGGTCACCGGACAGGCCAAACCTTGTGTGCATAAAAGTGTATGTTATATTTTATACTTAAGCTATAACGCTGATTGTTTTTAGAAAGAATTCAACTTGAGTTTGGTTGGTTTGGATCCCAAAAGAACTCCGTAATGTTTGTGAATTGTAAACTTTATTTTCACTAACAACAAAGTAAGGAAAAATTCAAGAAAAGGAAGATCAAGAGCATTTTGAAAAAATAAAATGTACAAAGAAGCGGGGTCTCCTGGTACAGGCATTGCTTTGATTTAAGGGAGACTTCACGAACTGTCGTGTATGTTTTATCTTTGAAAAGTCAATAAATGCATATATTTTTTTTATAGATACAACAAGGGATTCCTTGCATGCCTTAGAATCATGACAACAATGATGAAATCCTTTGAAATAAATCATTACATATTAACTTGATGCATTGTTCAGTGGTAGTGGGAATTCTTACAATAGTCGAGCTTTTTCTGCAAAATAATAGCTAGTATTGGTAGCGAAAAAAGTGTTTCAACGCATACAATGAATGCTGTTTTAGTGAACTTAGTGCGCACGCGACGACGCTTCGAGATGCGCAAGCGACGTAGCTTGCTCGTGATATTACAATTTCACATACAAATAGGAACAGTTAGAATGACGACTTCGATAGAACTATAGTTTGGATTTGAAATTGTGAATCCATATGTTTGGAACAATTAATAATAATGATATTTATTTATTTATTTACTAAGTAATCGACACTCAAATCTATTGGTAAGTTTTACTTAACCTATGTTTTTTAAAGGTCTACTTTATCTGCCTTTTGTTGTATTTACTCAGGAATAATTTGTTAAACAGCTTAATAATCACAACTAATGATTTTAATTCTAAATAGATCTTAAATAAAAGATTAAATTAACCCCGCCTTCTTGAACAATCAACTTATTGTTGACTAGGAACCTCTAAGAACCAAATTGCACTTCCCACATTTGATTTCAGCTTCAGTATCAATAGTTAGAGTGCACCAATCTTTAGCTCAAACTTCGTTGCCGCAAAGTTGCCAGCAAAATAGTTTTCAATGTAAAAAAAGCGGTCAAGTGCGAGCCCGGCTCTCCTATAAAAGGGCTCCGTAGCAGTAAGTAACATATTAAATAATCATTATTATTGACTGAGGCACCTATTACATTCATTATTAGAAATTAGTGGTTCACCTTTTATGACGCATTCAATTTAAACACTATTGTTCTCCGTTTCGGAGAAAAGTGTCGCATACGGACGGATAGACAGACAGACCTGACGAATCTATAAATGTTCCGTTTTTTGTCTTGTTGCTGCGGAACCCTAAAACGCAAAGGCGTTCCATTTAACCATTAACACCCACGAGCATTGTTAACTAAGTGATCTCGCTAGTTGCAACGGAGTTTTTTTTTTTATCGAATCGGCTTTCATTTGGCATCGGGCGTTAAACATTACATTTTCAAAGTTAACAAAACTATAATCTTACTCAAATTCAACGTAAACCATGTATAAGGTTATGGTCTTAGGAGCCTAGATCTTACAATTCCACTCCAAGACAAGTTTAAATAGGCAGTAAAATTACTGGTTACAATCAACATTATAATACAGAATAGCCGTCCAATCAACAAACACAAACATGTTTAACTGCAAACAAGTGAAAACAAAAACAATTCAGTTGTAGCACAAAACCCGTCAAACCTATCCGAATTAGAAACAGATGAGGATCTGAAAGGTCGTCGGCCTAACTATTAGAATAATTCCACGGAAACTGGGCCATGTACACAGCTCCGGTGCATCTCTATCGTAACGCAATAAGGTCTCAATTGGCACAGTGGAAACGCCAGTTCTACGGGCTGAATAGATTTTGTTGCCTCAGTGTTTCGCATTAGAGTTTCAGTGTGGCCAACGCCAGCGGTTTGTTTCTAGTGAATTACTTTCGGATCTGTTTAAGCAATTAGGATAATGTGCTCAGTAGCGTGCACTCTATATAAATAAGCAGTGCATACCCTGTGTTCCCCGATAAATCCCAAAATCGAAAATTATGATCTCCGTATTTCCCTTACATTTTTTAAACGATAGGCAATCTGCAGTGCAGCAAAACATGTAGTTTTGAGATAAGGAATTTATATATAACTGTTTTTTCAAATTGTAGTATTGACTTTGTATCATCATCAACAGCTCATTAAATGTCCCCACAGAGGGGCACGAGCCTACCCGTATTGGGTTTAGGCCTTAGTCGTCCACGCGGGACCAGTGCGGGTTGGACGACTTCACACACAACCTTTGAATCTCTTACAGGCGTGCGCAGGTTTCCTCACGATGTTTTCCTTCACCGTAAGAGCGTCGGATAATGTACATATATTTTTCGAAAATTCGAAAACTCACTGGTAAGTGTTGGGATTTGAACCTTAGCCCTCCCGATAGGAGGGCGACAGTCCATACCATTGAGCCACCGACGCTCTATACCCTATTGACTTTGTATACCCTGCTCATAACCTTTGGGCATGCATCTGAATGTACTTATGTAGGCTCCTAGATAATATTTACGTCTAACAGTTGGGAACGTCGTCACCGTCACGTCTGCCAGTGAATGGGACCCGAAAACAATATCGCGGAGACTCGAACCAACTTCATAAATAAACTAAAAAATATACATGACATTTATACAGCGCAATGTCGTCCCAAAATATGTACTAGATTGTAATAAGAGTACTAAACAACGGATAAACATACTTATATTTTTTTTATTCATAGAAACATACAGGTCAATGATATAGACATGTTCATGCACAGAAATGTTTCTACTTCCCGGGGATCGAATCCGGAACCCTTGGTGTAATAGCCGACGTCTCAACCATTGCACTATATGGGTCATCAAACTTCATGGCGCACCTTCAAGGGCTTGTGTGCTAATGAGGAGATAAATAGGTCACATGCCTCGCTGAACACACGGCTGTAAAGATTCTGAACCATCCTTAAAGCAAACGGAACTGTAGAACTGTCCAAGTAATGAAAATAAAATCTTTATAGGAAAAAAGACTAAAAGAAGATAGTGAGACAGAATCTATAGAATTTACTGACGCCTTATGGTGCAGATTATGCAAAAACACAGAACAGTAGACATAAGTCAGCAGCATTTACGGTTCTAAGTTAATCTAGCAAAATTGGAACTTCAAGTTTCATAACTGTGGTTGAAATGGTAGCTCGGACGTCAATCAAATGACGATGATGTCTACAGGTTTCAAATAGATATAATCAAAGAGATATCCGCGTAACCAAGCCATAATGACGTAAGTACTTAGTCTTTAAACCACTGCTAAAATTATTAAATATTTATACTGAACAGTATATTCGATTCATCTAAAAAGTTAAAATAATCACGGCTCTTGCGGTTTTACCAATTCGCATATTTAATTTCTACGCGAAATTAATTAAGGGAATGTTTAGCGTTCGCAAAAGTTTCACATTGTTCATTTGCCTAGGGGTAAATTAACTTGAGCTGCGCAAACCACAACAAACAATTTTGTACAGGTGATTTTTGAATGAATTGCAAAAGTTGGAAAAATAACATGGAAGCCAACCGTATTGTTTAGGGTTTTTGTTTGAGTTAAAAGTTTTTAGTGAAGACTTTTTATTGTTATTACATAGGTATTGCGTAGTACCACAATTATTTCGTTTACAGGTCAATACTTTAATATATTAGATATTTATAATGCTTAAATCATTATTACTATTATTTTTACTAGATCAATCAAATAATGAGAAGTGCTTGTAATATAGTTATTAAGAGTAGAATATTATGTAGATACTAAAGGTTTTTTTTAATTAAATTAAAAATGATTTCGAATTCAATTCGTTATTTATTTTTTAAATACGCCTTTAAATCAGTTAAATGTATTATTAAAATCCCAGTTAATTAAATTAGTCATTTGAAATCTAAGATAATGGTCGTCTCTACAAACAGAGTACCTAGTCAAAAAATTCTGTGATACTTAAATTTACAGTCTATTTATTCTTGGATTGATGACGAAAGATAATGGAAAATTGTTAGCTGATGACGAGAGCAAAAAATAAAATTAACATAAAAACATTTCATCTAAAATGTTGACAAGACTACCACGTAAGGTTTGTGCTTTGTAAAAGATATCAGATCATATGTAATAGAGCCAAGCTTCTGAATCGACACGACCAAACTCTACCGATCCTTTCTTCAATAAATTCTACATATTCTATATCATTTAATATTTAACGGCTTCGCCGTTTCGCTACCGTGGTGAGGTGAAGCGAATATTTTATTTCTGCTCTAAAGTAAGATTAATTCAAAAATTTATTTTCGAAAAAGGGTTATGAGAAAATAGCTGTATTAATGAACGCATTGGTCCCTCTGTGAAAAATAGCGCGAAAACCTATCTATAGTATTTGACAGGTGACTTGGTAAGACGCCGTGAGCGCGAGTTGAACTTGATGGCCGCTGCGCTAGCATCGCTCTCGACCTGGTTCGGTTCAGAGGTGAACGGCCGGGATACCTACAGCCGCCGCGAGCGACGAGCGCTCAACAGCCACGCAACTGGCTGCACAAAAAGGTTGCCATCTTGTAGCATGTGGGTGTTTGCGCGTTTCAATGTCAGCCATGTTGTTTGTTATGTCAAATGGCTGTCACTTTTTTTGATTGTTTAAGATGTTGACTCTGATGGGCCCCAAAATAAGGCAGAAGAATATTTTTTGGGATTGGTTTTTATGTTAAACACATTTCTTTAGGTTAGGTTTAATTGTATTACAGCATATTTAAATAGGTACCTACTCATATAGCAATAGCATTACAAAAATTTTATTAAATTGGCCAATGTTCTGGACTGCGTTCTCAGCCGTAAGTCGCAGGCCGCAGCTCCAAGAGAGTTGCAACTTGCAACGCCCCGCTTTTCAATGTTGTTGACTTTCTGAATCACGTTCAATTAAATAGAATAGCGTTAATGAATTGCAATGATTTTATAAATAAAATAGGCCATGCTACCGTAAAAACTTGACGAAACTATGTTCTTTCGATATTATTTAATAAAGGTTGGATGGGAAAGCGGAGTGCCACGATATTTGACGCAGAATGGGTGATACATAGGTCTCACCTATTCTGTGTCCAGCTATGGACTGCTACATGATGAAGAGAGGGAAGAAATCACATGCTGCTTTATTTTATAACACTTAATAAACAACATCAAGTTACTAAAACCTACTTTTATTTACGTACGAGTAAGAACATTACTTAGCAAAATAATTATATAACACATTAAAATTAATTATCATTGCAAGCATAAATAATGGTATCGTTGCGTAACACGTTCTTGTACAAGTCCCAAATGTAGTTATAAATTAATTGGCCCTGCGTGGCAAATAAAGAACCCCTCAATTCCCCTTATTTACTTGACATCACAACACCATTTACGATACTTTACAATTCACATTAAATTTGGTATTCCGGTAAAAGTTTAATGTTTTAAATGGTAATTGTATAGTAGAATAAATTGTCCAAAAGTCTTACCAATTAAAATCTACTATTAAACAACGAAAGAGTGCAAAATTTTACTATTGAGACGATAACGATCCTATTTTTAAAAATTAGCGCGTTTTAAATTTAGCGGAATCGGAGCTCTGGGTCGGTGACCTTCGGCCGTGTGTCGTGAACGATAGCGTTATCAGTGAACTCCATCTGTGGGGTGCAAGCCAGATACCGATACATTCAAATACAAGATAACACCAGTGATGGATCGCTTGATTGTTTATCAAATTACATTTTCTTTTCATATTTTATCCACGGGTATATCACTGTGTTTATGTACAACATACAACCTGTAAACGATACTAATGTTACGACGTTAATATTCCTTTATATGTCCAAACTATCTGCAAAGGTTGAAACTGCATGTAGATTTCTTAAATATTAATAATTTTTCTTAATTACAAAACGTAATTATGATCCGCCAACACATAATGGCGTCATGTTCCATGACTCCAGGGAAGTATTCTTTCTTAGGAGTACAAGATTATAACTACATATTGTTTACTAATCATCACCATCAACATCATCCAAATTTTTGTTTATTCTCTTTGCACATGATGAGTTTTTTCTATAAGTAAACACTAAAATATTTCATGTAAAATGTTGCCAAGATTACCACATTTGGTTTTGGTTTGTCTTGTAGGAAAGATTTTTTTTTTGGTTGTATACCTAGATTATATACCCAATTTCAGCTTTCTAGCACTTAAGAAGCAGGCAAAACATTTTGATGATCATCAGCGTGTCAGTGGAGTTCTGGAGTGGAGACCGCGTCTCGGCAAGCGTAGCGTAGGACGCCCTTCGGCCCGATGGACCGACGACTTGCGAAAGGTCGCTGGTGGAGGCTGGATGAGAAAAGCGGAAGACCGGGATATCTGGCGCAAAATGGGGGAGACCTATGTCCAGCAGTGGACTGCGATAGGTTGAATAGAGAGCGTGTCAGTGACGAAATCGGCGTATATTAGATATCAATAAAATCTTAAGTATTAGAGCTATTCAATTGAGACTTTATATGTCTACTGTTGGCATCATATCCTGAGATTATGAACTGTCTGTTACATCGGAAACCAACTCTTTGAGAGTTAATTAAGGTGAAAAAACTTTTTTAAAAGCAAGCTTTTATTAAAATGCGCGTAAAAGAAACATATAAACTTTTCCACCAAAACATTTACTGTTAACTTAAAACGTCATTTCAAATTTAACACATTTGACACAATTTATCTGTTATAAAAGCTCGCGTGATTTAAGTATTCGTATTTACCTTTTAAAATTTTAAAACTTTAAATTTCCCGCAAACACTTTTCGAGTAATATTGTGCGTCTAGTTACTGTTTTGTTTATCTAAGGGCGCAGGGCAGTGTTGACAGAAATTAATTACTAAATTCAGACATTGTTTCTTTAAACGACTTAACTTTGGGCCCCAATAAACAAAAACCGATACTTTAAACCCTCTTATAATGCAAAATGGACATTAAACATAAGCTAGTGAAATTACCGGGTATATGAGACCTAACATGTGTTGTCTCGGGTGACGGGCGCAGTGCGGCATGGACGGAGGATAATAACTGTCTATCAGTTGTTGGTCTCCTGTAATGCCGCTCTGTCATGGTCTGGCGTATCACTCACCATCAGGTGAGCGTCCAGACCATCCTGTACACTTATAACATAAAAAAGGTACCAAACACGATGAAATTGATTGTTAACAATGTGCTCATTCAATTACCATCGGCAAACAGAATTACACTGTAAACTACGTTAGAAATAAAGTCGTAATAACTGCGATTACCTTCATTTACAAAGGGTTCTATGAGCGGAATGCAGTTATTACGACTATAATAACGATACTGAGCTATGAAAGAAGTTGAATTTTAAAATGTGTTTGGTCGGTGGAAGCGCCTAACCACGTATGTTTAGTAATAAATCTTCTAACATTCACACAGCGCCCTCTATCCCCAAAATAAGCATTAGCCTGTAATATAGGAACTAAAAATTAAGGGATAAACATACTTATATACTTTTGGTAAATATGATACATAAAAAACACCCTGACCAATACACACAGACATATGAACATGTCATATGTATTAGTCAGCGTGTGCACTAAATGTTTGTACTGCCCGGTGATTGAACCCCTAATTAATCCGAAAAGTAAAGTTTTTATAATGTTTGATTGTTGTAAGTTGATAATAAACAAAACTACATTTCCAAATAAGTAGAGGTATGATTAACTTATTTAACCCAGTAACTCCGGTAATTCAAGTTATAATAAATAAAATCAAATTAAAAAAAGTCGAGGTATAGGGTTGACGTCGATGCCTTTTCAAAGTTATGTTTCATCTGTTTTTATTTCATACATATTTTGTAAAACTACTTTTAGATTACAAATCCGAATTAATACTCTATATCTACCTTACGCAGCCTCCTACTAAAGCTCTGCTAAAGTTAGGCTCAGAGCCATATACGCTCGTCACTTGAGAAACAAGAAAACCAAAAAAAACTCCGTCCTGATAAAGAATCCGTACGAAAACATCGTGAGGACACCTGCACACGTCTACGAAGAAATTCAAAGGTTGTGCGCAAATTCGATCAATCCGCACTGGGCCCGCGTGGCTAAGGACTATACACCTTATATGAATAACCTCGTTCCCCTCGGTGACGTTATAATGACGTCCTGATAATGATAGTAAACGTTGACTGCCGTGCTTTCATAGTATTTTACACATTTATTATTTCTCCTAAGATTAATATTGCCAACGTTATTGACAACCCTAAGTTGGCAGCAGGCGTACCCGACCCGCGACGCGAAAAAACGAAAACCGGTTGCGCGCGCCGTGACATAACTTATACCAATAACCAGATATGTTGACGGAAACACCACACATGCATCCACAGATAATATAGGTATCTCTACCGTTTCTATATGCCTTTACAACATTCGCAAACGAAAATAAGGCAATATGCACGAAAAATGTAACATCGCACTGCAAATGCATTGAGCTATTAATCCAACATTTGTTTCTATACTCTTTTGTTCGTAGTATGAACTGTTTAATTATTAAAAACAACAATTAAAAGGTAAAAGGTTGATTGAACATACGTAAAGGTAAGAGTATAATAAAGTAATAAAATAAAATAGCATAAAATTATGAAATTTAAACATATTGCGATCTATTTTCCATACCAAACGTTCAACTATAAGAGGCACCTCGTTAAATGATGGATTAAAACCGAGCTAAACATATCCGTTACAAAACGACCTGAATGAAAAATCTGAATAAATAATGGATCGGGTCACCGCCATCCCTTAAAACAGCATTACTTTAACGATGCGACAGCATTTCTGTGCCAGAAAAGGCGAAGTAATCTTATTGTAATACTGTTTCAAGAGATGGCGGTAAGCCCCCAGTTTGACCTCATCACGGCAAATATCTAAATCAGTTTTCAGCGCGTATTATAACACCATTATTGTGAATATTCCAAGACGGCTGCCATAAAAACTGGCTGTACAGCAAGTAAAGAGTGAACAATGAACGCACCACAGCCACGCACCATTATGTCCATCGGCCTACCTCAACCACACAAAGTCTAACACACAAACTTTATCTGTATTTAGATAAAACGATAGAATCTTATCTTTTACGACGCGATTGAATGAATCAATCACCATTTAAAGGTAGGGACAAAAGGAGGAAATAGACAAACCATTCTTTGAATGTTCATGGGTCTAAATAATAACAATTAATACCTAAGACATTGGTTAGGTTAAGTTACTGGTTGTTGCATTGCAAACTAGGAAATAACGACGAGAAACAATAGTTGTGTGATATACATAATCACTAAAACTAAATGAATTATAAACAAATGTACTAGCTAGAAAAACATTGCTCTTTAAAGAAGCGTAAGTCATAATATGCGAGTAGGAAGGTACCTATACAATTAAAGTACGATGACCCGAAGAGGTAAGAGCTTAATGATATAACAAATGAACAAAAACCACAGATTCATTACGCAAGTGTCATCCGAACATAACCGGTAAAAAGAGGAAGCGAGGTAAACGTGCAAACTGTTTGACATGAAAAACTTTGTCGATTTAAAGAATACACAAAGATAGGCTCCAATTCCGCTAATGCGCTAATTGGATCGTAATCTTTATAGTAAAATATTGCACTCATTAGTTCTGTTTTATGGTTGGATTTTAATTGGTAACATCATAGGACAATTCATTCTACTAAATAAACCATTGACATTAAAATTGTAACAGAATACCAAACTTACAGTTGGATTGAAGTGTCGTAATGTCAAATTAATTAGTATAATCGAGGACCTGGTAAACTGTTGAGAAACTGTCTTCACGCAGTAACGATTCGCTTGCTCGTAAGGCTGACTTTCAACCAACATTATCGTAGTATTATGTAGCAAATGGCGTATTAAATACGAATGACGCATGTCATATAAACAATTAACAGTTTCGTATTGTAATTCGCCATATGGTTCTGGAATTGACAAATATAAAATCAAACTCAAAAGGTAAGTTGTAAAGGCCATTTGCGGCCAACAGCAGTCAGAAATAATGCTCTATGACATAATAAAGATAAGTTATATTGTAGAGTCTAAAGCGATATTTTCGAATATATTACTTAAATATATATACTATAATATATTATTTAAATATATTGTAACCAAAATTTAAGTAAGTATTTTTAAGTATATTATTTACATTAAATTCTGTTTAACTTTAATTTGCAAAACTGCTTTCATGTCAGCTGTGCTTGTCGTGGCAGATTGTTATTAACTACTTGTTTGTATCTCTTGCTAATGTATATTGTTAATGTCTTGTTAACTGTCCAAAATAAATTAATTATGTAACGGGTAAAGCCGACACAATATTGTTTTGGTAAGCATACATGTCTCACCTGATCATGGTACATCCTGCTTCTATCTTATCAATCTTATTTTACTATTACCATAGATTGTACTCAATACGCACTGTACAAACCACCCTAAATTTACCGCTCACCCTTAACCCGTGTAGGTATATTATTGGGTTTTTTCTCTTAGTGATCGTGATAATACCTTAATGATATTTTCAAAGCTATTTCAAAAGCTGCCAACTATTTTTAATATAAGGAATAGGAATAATATATATTTGTATATTTTTGTCCGGTGCGCAAGAGTTGAGATACCCATTATTATTTAACTTTGGACTTGAAATGTAAGCAGACGTGTTATTTTCTCTATAGATTTCTGAACTCCAATTTAGGCACGTCAATGTAGCGGGTGTCAGAGTTTGTGTGTAAAATTGTATGCATTTACCACCAGATGCATGTTATAATGTGTTTCGTATATCCTTGTATGCAAATCTGTGCGCCTGCGCCGCGCGCTCGCTCCCCGCGCTTCGTAATCATAGCGGCCCATATTGTAAAGAACGTCCCCTAGTTCTGCTCCCCTCCTATTCAGAAGCACGTTTGCCTAACTAGTCGATCCGCATTCACATTGCCTTTGACAGTATGATCACGGGTATACACCTACATATTAACTGGAAATTAACTCGAAATGGTCCACCGTTTACTGGATGGGATTTTGGGATGGCAATTTTGTTCAGAGTTTAGATACCAGGATTAGATTTTGTTTATATTATTTTTAAGCTGGATTGTTTAAGTCTAGTATATAATGACATGGAGGTACTACCTGTAATGACATACTCAGCGAAGACATGGACACTGCCTACGGAATCAGTTCAAAAGTTCAGTCAGTCAACGGGCAATGAAGCGAGCTATGCTCAAGGTCTCTCTTGGGGATGAAATAATAATATCCACTAACATTCACACAGCGCCATCTAGCACCAAGTTAAGCGTGAAGCCTGTATTATGGGTACTAAACAACGGATAAACATACTTATATACATTTTTTTTGTAAAAACATACATATTATACATAGAAAACACCCGGACCATTACAAACAGACATGTTCATGCACACAAATGTTTGTACAGCCCGGGGATCGCACCCGGAACCCTTGGTGTAGCAGCCAACGTCTCGACCATTACACCAAAGGGTCGTTATATAAAGAAATGATGTTATCCATAAGAGAACTAAAGTTACCGACACAGCTCGTCTGATCAGCAAGTTGAAGTAGAATTTGATTCGATGGAAAGAGATAAATGTTACCTACATATCGCTGATCTAATTTACAATGCAGGGCTATTTCTGGAATGGGTTGACACGACGGGCCGGTGCCGTATCGGCCATTTGTAAATAAATAAGAAGCGTTCGTAAATATTTTGTAACGTCCACTAGTGACAATGGCGACAAACAGGCGGCTTGGGTCACCGCATTGTGTGACAATTATTGACGCCTATTGTCTCCACCTCGCACTTTGAAAGAATCAGTAACACGGGTAATGCAAAACGACTGCAGTTTAGGAAAGCTTCGTGGATTTCAAAAATCTCACAGAAGTCCTTTGCGGGGAGGTCCGTGGCCTGCAGTGGGCTGTTAAGGTGCTGCAGATGCATAGTAATGCATTAGAACTGCACTTTGCAGTGACAACATTCATAAAAGCATAACAGTTGATTTGCAACGGTAGGAGAAATTGATTAGTTAGTAGAAACTGTTTTGCTTTATCTAATCAAATCTGTCATTCAGTCATTCAAGTAAGCACTAAGCAAGAGGGTTATGAACTAAAATTAGAATATCTCCCAATGTATTTTTTCCCTCCATCTCTCACACATGCAGCGTTGTCTAATCCTAATTTCAGCGAGTGATATGGGTACCTAACAACGGATAATAATTTAATCATATTTAGGTATATCTTTATTTTAATGTAAACACCTAGACCCACACAAAAAGCCTTTCATGTACACACACTGCCAGGTGGGTCGAATCGGAACCTTGGCGTTACAGCCGATTCTCAAACAAACCAATTATTTGGAAAACTATTTACAATATACGAGTACCAGTATAACGATATAGCAAAAAGAAAGATTTCAATAAATTCCTAGAAACGCAATGCCAATGCAAATTAATTACTATTTGTTAGGTAACACCATCATCATTAGCTCATGAAACGTCCCCACGGAGGTTACAAGCCTGCCCTTAACGGGTGTATAGGCCATAGTCTGCCACGCGGGCCCGGTGCGGATAAGCCGACTTCACGCATAACCTTTGACTCTCTCGCAGGCGTACGCAGGTTTCCTCACGATGTTTTCCTTCACCGTGAGAGCGTTGGATAAACGTACATATAATTTCAAAAAAACATTGGTACGTGGCGGGATTTGAACCTGTCGCCTTAAGATCGTGAGTGGGAACATACGGCTTAAGGACAAGTCCGCATTACAGCTGCAAAAGCTAAACCGTTAGACTGTTAACATCCATTGATGCTGTATTCATTTCCTGTGAAGAAAACTGATCCATTCAACAGTTGAAAAAACGGTTATTAAGCCTGCAGGTATTTTCAACTGCCTTCTAGGGATAAGTGAGGAAATACTATGTAATAATATTCTGCGTGTATCGTCGGTGTACACAAAAGGAGCTTTGAGTAGACATGACGAGAAAAACGATTCCGGGAACAGTGTGGCTGCGCGTGCTTAGGGCTGCACGAGCGGCTCGCGGTCAAACGTGCTTACTGCAATTCCCTCAGACACTAAGGCCTGAATTCTGGAACGAGACTCAACGTTTTACTTAAATTGAGTTAAAAAAGGGATGTCACTATTTATCATATAGAGCGCTATCCTTTTCTAACTCTATTCAAGTAAAGATCAACGCTTGAGACTCGTTTCAGAGTACGGGCCTAAGAATCTTAGTGCCTATGTAATACTTTATACGACCCATTTGGTGAAATGGCAAAGTCAGCAATTACACCAAAGGGACCGGGTTCAATTCCCGGGCAGTACAAACATGTGTGTATGTATTGTTATGGGTGTTTTTTGTAAAACAAATGTATGTATATAGAAAAGTAATGTAGGTTATAAGTATGTTTATCCGTTGTTGTTGTAAAATAACTTACGAGGACAGATTTCGTTATTATTGAGTTCTAAAGAAGTAAACAAAACAATTAGACGAAAGCGTCATTTTTAAATATCACACCTTGC